>JAAMXV010000670.1:37352-73276 GCA_019693495.1 Axilococcus clingmanii | reverse complement strand
CCAAGTTTAGAGGCAGCACAGGTGGAGGCAAACAATGAGTCTTACAATGACTTTGATGAGTCACTGTTCTTGGCAGCACCTGGGCAGATAGAGGATACTTCTTGTGGTGAGTGCGAACAAGCTACAGTGCTAGTGCATGTCGAAAGAAACCAGCCTTTTGGTAATCCTAATCCGACGACATTGAGGCTAAGTGCAAGTTCAGAAGAGCAGAGTTTTGAGGCTTTGGTAAGTCCAGCGAGCAGATACGAAGCTTCAAAAGCTATCGACAAGAAGGCTGGTCATGGATCAACCATAGCCGCCCATGCAAAGATGGAACATATTGAGGAGAACAATTTTGCTGATTTTATGGCTGCAACTCCTTCATTGATTGAACCATCTGCTAAAAAGGAGAAAGAGGAAGCGCTGTTGAACATATTGGACAAAATGGATGACTTGTCCTTCATCACACAAGCCAGCATTTGTCAAGAACGGGGTTCAATCTGACAACGTGAGAAGCAACCGTCATATACTGATTTAATTTATTTCTGATTTTTAATGATATGTTGAATTCATGGATAAAGCACAGACCTCTTATTGGAGCCACAACCCGACATGGTCAGGCTGGATGTCTCGCAAGCGATGCAGTAGTACTCCCAGTTAGTAACGCTCAGATTAGATTGGCTTACAACGATGATGAGCTAAAACAAGCTGCAAGGCTGCGTGCGGAGGCATATTACGAGGTGGGTGCTTACTTACTTTATATTCTGATAGAGGTACACCACCCACCGACACTGAATTCCCATCCTTCCTAGAATGAAAATTATGGAAGGTTTACACAATCATTCATCAGGCAGTTTGCAGAAAAAGAATATTACTCTTTGAAACGAAGGACGAGCGAAGGAAAGCTATCTGAGTGCCTTGCCCTTATTGCAATAACTGGAGAGGGTTCAGTCGAAGGCTCCATTGACATCCGGCCTCCATCGTCTGTAAATGGAAGAGCTCCCCAAGGTGTCCCTTTAAAAGACGCAATGAATTGCGCTTATATTCTTAATTTAGTAGTATCTGAGTCTAGTAGGAGAATGAAGATAGGAAAGACTTTGATTAAAACAGTTCAAGGAATGGCCTTTAAGGAATGGAAGGCCAATGGTGTCTATGCTCATGTGGAGGCTCATAACGAGGCTGCCTTGGCTCTTTATACAAGCTGCGGGTTTACACAAATATGTTCTGACACTGAAAGTTTCCAAGAAACACATTCTCTGGGTAGAAATTTATTATTGAAATGCATACTGACATAATGATAGTGTTGCTATCGCGGTACCTTCCCTTCTAATTCCTGTTGTCCTTCGACACGGGCTCTACTCTTATCTACATTTTCCACCACATCTTCAGCTCTAGCTGTCTGCCCCTTGTCAATATCAGACGCCAGTCCCATCATTTCAACCCATGCCAGGGCATCTGAAGAACCCTTGTCTATGAGAAAGGAGGCCACTTTCTCATCTGCAGGCTCAAATGCCCAGGACACCATCTGTCTCAAACTATATGGCCATGGTTCGAAATTGTCAGGACTAATACCTATCCTGTATATAGAATTAAGCTGTTTAGAAGGAAAGCAGGATATCCTGATTCCTACTGTCGATGGAGCTAATGGTATGAAATTTGTCAGGCCTCCGTCCAGAGATGGTTTTCCTCTGAAATCTGTGTAATATTTACCATCTAGCCAATATGGAATGTGGCATGAGGTCATCAATGCTCTAATTAAGTCATCACGATCTGAAAATTTGGAGATGAGCAGAGGCTTCACATATGGCCAGGCTCTGGTGACAGCAACGTGAGTTTTATCTGTACATGCCTGAGCTGCATTTTCCGGCAAATGATCTTGCAGAAAAGATTCTAGTACTGGACCTAGTCTACCTTGAGTTCCATTAGATCTTAAATCGTGCATTAGTTTCATGCATTGCTCAGTTATTTGATCCAATGGCATACCCGACTTTATCGTTGCTGCGACAAGGGCCCCGGCGCTGCTTCCTGCGATTGGGGTTTCATCCTTGAGGACACCTTTATCAATCAGGGAGCCACTGACTCCTATAAAATAAGGAAAAAGGCAACCTCCGGCACTAAAACCAAAACTTAATGTCCCATCTTGAGCGGCTTTCCTGACTGTGGTAGCATGCTCTGCATCGTCAATCATCAGCGAACCGCCGAGGTCCTTCAGACGGAACTGCTGTGCTGACCGAAGGACGGAAATAGCCCTAGATTGATCTTCAGAAGACAGTTTCAAAGCTCTAGTTTCATTCTTCTTCGCGGAACTGCAGAGTGCTTGTCCAGGACGGAGCACTCGTCGCATCTTTGGATTGAATTTAGAGTTCTGGCTTTCTCTGCTATACAATTTATCTACTTGCATTGCATTATATTTGAATTTTCCAACAAGAGACTATTAAATTTTAAACATTTATGTGCAACTTCATCTTGAATCCGATCGCCCAGCGAGTCTTCAACTACATTTCGAAATCCTGCTTGACGTGCATTGCCAGGATAAAATGACATCACTTACATTGCAATTTTAAAAAGAGGTAGGATCATGGCGGGACGTTAGGTCGTTGAGTACCAGAAGTAATCTGTACGGATGGGCGGAGTCAAAAACAGAGATGCTAAACGTGCTGCAAACAAAGTATTTTCGTAAGTGCCTACATTTAATGCACATGTTATTAATTTACCCAATGCACTACTCTCCTGTCGTAGTTCTAGTGGGGGAGGCAGTTCGAAAGGACCGTCAACCGTCGACAAAAGAGGCCAGGAACAGAAGTGTCCTCACTGTGATAGAGTATTCAAACAGAATAATAGGTTGCATGAACATATTAAGAAGCAACACACGGAGTTAAATGACGCACCAGCACAGCTCCTACAGACTACAGCAGAGCAACCGCCATCAAAGAAATTGATGGAGGTTGGATCTTCAACTGGATATTACAGTGGCAAATCTCCAAAAATGCTATTGCATGAATGGTGCTTGAAAGAAAAGATTCCACGTCCAAAATACAAACCAATATCTGGGGAATCTGAAGGCAGTTGGAGGTGCAGAGTAGTGCTGCCTCACCCCAAGAGGGCCGACAAGGATACAATTTTGTTCCTCAAAGAATCCGTCCCTAGCGAAGAAGATGCGATGCAAAGAGCCGCAGTTGTGGCATTGCATCATCTTGCCGGTGATAGATCCCTGGAAAGGGTACTTCCTGCAGACTACAGGGATCAGTGGAGGACACTTGCTGAGCAGGCACATGCTCGGGAAATGGCAATGGCATCAAGCGCCCGACGGAAAGAGGCTCAAGCAGCTAGAGCAGCTGCCGCAGCAAAACGCAGGGGACCCGCAACAGTTTATATGACTGAGGATAAGCGCCAATTACTTTCCAACATTCTGCAGGATGCTCGTGCGGAAACCGGTAAGTATCGGGACGCAGCCTGTTGTCCAGAGGGGTCTGAAGGGCGTGAAATTGTAGTTCAAGAGTTGGAGGCCTTGGGTTTTAAAAGGGATGATGCACAAAGAGCGCTTGATGCTATCCCAATGATTGAAAACGTGTCATCAGCACTGGATTGGCTGTGTCTTCATCTCCCAGAAAGCAGCTTGCCAGCAAGGTTTGCCCCTGGTGCAGCTGGGAAACCCATTTCAGTTCTCTCAAAGGCCTTTAAACCGGAGGATGATGATTGGAACATCAATGATGGTGTACCTGAAGCAGTTATAGAGCTCTCCAAATATGGGTATCCACCACTATGGTGTAAAGAAGCCCTCAAGGACACCAATGGTGACATTCCTGCAGCATTGCCCTGCTTATATTCTAAGCTCTCAGGGAGGATACGTCCAGTTTCAGAGGGTATGAATGATGAATGGTTGGAAGAGAAGGCTGTCCTTCAAGCTATTTATGAGGAAGATGTTTCGTTTCTATCACCACACTGGGTCATTGTGAAGCAGATGGTAAAAGGGGTTGGTTCTGCCCTGTACATTGAAGTCATGGTGGGTGACGATTATCCTTCGGCACCTCCCGTATTTATTGGGGTGCGATGTAGTTCATTGGCTCCCCCATGCCTGGCGACAGTAACGAAGAACTTATCAACAATAGCAGATACTAGTTTGATAGGTAGTCCAATGATGTATGAAATTGTGCAGAGCGCTTTAGAGTTGTTACCTGGCTCTGTGGCAACCCCATTGTCTGTTATCGAGCTTCTTGGGACGAATGAGGTCGATTTGATCGAAGATTTTGGCAGCGGAATTTGCTTGGAAGAAGTTCAATCTCCAATGGAGAATACAGGAACAAAGATGAAGCAACAGTCTACGAAGAAGAAAGCAACAGACATTGCCACCCAAGCAGAGAATGAACGATTAGTACAGCGAGCATGCGAACTCGCACAGCAACCACAGCATGATAGTATGAGGGATACTCGAATGAAGCTGCCTGCAGCTGCAAAGCGTTCCATTTTGCTCCATCTTATTCAGGATCACCGGGTGGTGGTTATAAGTGGAGCAACTGGATGCGGGAAGTCAACACAGGTTCCGCAATTCATATTAGAAGAGGCCATACAATCAGGCGCAGGTGCACGGTGTAACATAATCTGCACACAACCCAGGAGAATTAGTGCCATTGGTTTGGCTACTCGTGTCTCAGCTGAGAGAGGTGAATCTATTGGTGACGTAGTGGGTTATTCTGTTCGATTAGACCATAGGCAGTCGGTAAGAACCAGATTATTATTCTGTACTACTGGTATATTGTTGAGGAGGCTGTTGTCAGATTCCAGTCTATGTACTACCACACATGTTGTATTAGATGAGGTGCATGAAAGGACAATAGAGAGTGATCTATTGCTTCTTTTACTGAGGAGACTTCTTTCATCAAACCAGAATCCGAAGCTGAAAGTTATATTAATGAGTGCCACTGCCAACTCTGAGCTGTTTGCTCGCTATTTTGAACCTGCACTTGGCAGACCATCTGGAATCATCAATATTCCAGGATTCACACACCCAGTGCAAGATTTATTTCTGGAGAATGTTTTAGAAAGCACAGGTTTTGTCGTAGGGCGTAATTCTAAGTGGGCAAAGAGAAAGATCAGAACTGAGCCCTGCATGGAGTCACAGGACATAGGGTATTCCCGACAGACTGCACAATCACTGCAAAATATAGATGAAAGCCTAGTGAATTATGACTTGATAGGGAGCTTAGTAGCACATATATGCAGCACTGCAAAAGAGCCCACGGGTGCCATTTTAATATTTGCTCCAGGCGGTGAGGAAATTAATCGTATCTGTAGATTGCTACAAAATGTGTCCCTCAGTGATGGTCAGAAGCTTCAAGTGCTGCCTCTGCATGGTGCACTCCCGCCCTCCCAACAAGCCAAAGTGTTTAAGAGACCTCCATCAGGGTATAAAAAGGTGGTGGTGTCTACAAATGTTGCTGAAACATCTATTACTATTGATGATGTTACAGTTGTCATAGATACAGGTAGAGTCAAGGAAATGGGCTTTGACCCTCAGCGTGGCATTGCCCGACTTCAAGAAGGCTGGGTTTCCCATGCATCTGCGCAGCAACGGAGAGGAAGAGCAGGCCGGGTACAACCAGGAACGTGTTGGAGGCTGTATAGTCACACGACGTGGGACAAAGCTATGGCTACAGATACAGCTCCAGAGGTAGAGAGAGTGCCCTTGCAGGGTCTGATTTTAGATATAAAAGGAGTCCTTGGGGCTGAGACTGATGTAGCTGTTCTCCTGAACGAGATGCTGACGCCTCCCAATAAGGTGGCTGTCAACCAAGCGCAGCAGTCATTGGCAATTATCGGTACGCTGGACTCTACATTCAAGTTGACTCCTCTTGGACAGCACATAGCGCAGATGCCTTGTGATCCACGTATTGGGAAAATGCTTCTATTTGGGGCAATATTGAGGTGTTTAGATCCTGTCCTGACAATTGCAGCTGCTCAAACATTTGGCAAACCACTATTTTTTTCCCCTCCTGACAAAAGGGATGAAGCAGAAATTGCAAAGAAGAATCTTGTCAGCTCAGTTGCAGTTTCAAAGAGTGACCACATAGCGATCGTAGCTGTGTATAACAAATGGAAAGCAGCAACAGTACAAGGAGGTCGGCGTGCAGCTGCAGAATTTTGCAACAGGCATTTTTTATCTGACCAGGCCATGGAGATTATTGAGGCTGGAAGGAGGCAGTATGCTGATGTCTTGGCAGATCTTGGGTTTGCGCCGCGCTCATACTTGATTCAGCCTCAGAGCACATTGGACACATATTCCCACAATGCCCGAGTTGTCAAGAGTGCCATCACAGCTGGGTTGTACCCGCAGCTCCTTCGTGTGCTCTCACCCACTGCCAAATATCAGAAAGTGTTGGGAGGAGCCATGGAAACTGACAACGACCCATCTCAATTCAAGTTTTTTGATAAAGAAAGAGGGAGAGTATTCCTGCATCCTGCTTCTGTGAATTTTCATTGTGGTAAGTTTGAGTCTGGTTGGTTGGCATACAGTGATATTGTTGAAACAAGCAAGGTGTTTGTTAGAGAAAGTAGTATGGTTCCAGTGTACTCGATTTTATTGTTTGGTGGGGATTTGACAGTTCATCATGATCAAGGCTTAATAAAGGTAGATGATTGGGCACAATTCAAGGCGCCTGGAAGGATAGCTGTGCTGGTCAAGGAATTGAGGTCTGAAGTGGCTTCACTATTGGCTCGAAAGATTCAGGATCCAAAATTGGATTTGACAGGCAGCAAAGTGATAGAGGCTCTCCATCAATTGCTGAGCACTGACGGTTTTTAGTGTTACGGATTGGTCATATTCACTATAGTACTAAATAAGGTGGGGTTTGCCATTGCTGTACTGTTGAATGTTGCTGGATGCAGCAGCAAAGTGAATATGGTTGGTAGATTGGCAAATAATGGTCTAGTATCTATACTTGGTGTCAGATCTACTCTGTCTGGTTCTGTTGTGGGCTCCGATGTTTCAATGGGCTCTTCTATCTCTTCCGCCTCCTGCAGTTGTTCCATTTCCCCCCCTTGTTTGAAGGAGTGCTCGGAACCGAGGTCAGATTCATCGCTCTCCTCTATGTCTGGCATTTCTTCTTGATAATCTGTGATATTGAAAACGTCTGAGATTTTTAGTAATTGCCCGTATCCTAATCTTACAATTCGTTTACTTGTTGTCTCATTGAGAACTTGAACAGTTATGATCTAAGGAAGAAGACAGCAGTGTTAGACCGGCGATCGAAAGACTAGACCAAGCGATAAAACTCACTGAAACTATAAATACAAGTACAACAGCGATAGTGATCGTTCTTACTGAACCCTGGAAGAACATTTGCCTGCTTGGAGACGCAAATTTCACCATTTCTAAGCAAAACTTAAGTTATAGCAAATGCAATCTTATGAGCCAGTTAACGAAAAAACTGTAAAATTCATGGCAAGTGGTGATATTTGCACCCGTTTGAGAAGAGTCTATCGGTCATCATTTACGAAATATGGTGAAAAAGTCTAGCTTGGACACATCTCTGCTGGAGCATGATAACTGTCCTTCACTAAGGATCATGCACTGGCACAAAGCATAGACTGTTACAATACCAGTCACTCTGTCAGAACACTTAGCGTGGCTTGTCTTATCTTTGTTAAGATCATTTGACGTTGTTGACAGCATTAAACATATTCAAACAAATCAGTAAGATATTGTCTCTCTGCTGCCTATCTGGACACAGAGATGTCCCACTGTGCACCGAGCCATGCAATGCATATCGTCTTCTTCAATACTTCTTTTGTAACCCTCTGGTGCGAGCAAATCCAACTCAATAAATCAAATAGTACAGATACAAAGGCTAATCCTAGCGGGAACATAAGAGAGCCGTGAGCAGAAGCACGATTATTAACTATTGTCTCCATCTATCAGGATTTTTCCTTGGACCTGCTTTGCGAGCAGTACTTGCTCGTAATTATTTTGGAGTACTTGGCGCAAACATGAATTTTTAAATGGGCTGCAACGTATTCTGATCACTTGGAATGGCCGAGAGAATTGAGGACGACATTAGCAAGTCTTCGATTGGTGCTGCCGCATACAAGGTATCGGAATCTGAGCAGCTTACTTCAGGTACATTATTTGTTCGAAAACCCATTCCTAAATTTCAAAAGGTGTCATCGCCTCTTTGGGAACATGTAGGCGTCGAAGTTTCCTCCTCGTCCTCAGATGAGATTCTTTCAATAAAATTTAGAGGAGATGATGGGGTATCTTCAAAGAATGTAAAAAGAAGTAATCCGTCATCTAAAGTGCAGAAAGCACCCAAAAAGAAGAGGAAATATTTGTTCCCACCCATAAAACCCTGTGAACGCTGCAACAAATGTGAAAATTGTCTGAATCCTCAAAGGAAGCAAGCATGCGTTGTAGCAAGGCAAAGACAGATAGATCAGCTGGAGGCAGAACATAAGGAGTCAAAGGAAGCTAAGTCTCCAGACGATCCTTTCATCAATGCACTTAGGAGACTCCTCAGCAATGAAGGCAGAGTTCCTATGTCCAAAGTTGGTGAGCTTATGTATCATATAGAGAGAGCTGAAAATCATTCACATAAATATGCGTTACTGAATGTTATCATGAGATCAAAACCTGAAGTAGCAGCTGCACTAATGAAAGAAAGCTGTCTGCCTGTCTTAGAGTCTTGGCTGAGTACTTTTCTTGATAAGACAAAATTGAAGGCTATATCTAGGACCCTTGACGTTTTAAATATGCTTCCTATCACAGTTTCAGCTCTTCGTACTTGCTCAATTGCAAAACTTGTTTCAAACATAAGAAATTGTGTAGACGTGGGAGAAGGCATTAAAGTTCAAGCCAGGAAGTTGAGGAAGAAATGGATGGACATTGTTCAAGGCTCTGCCAACACTGATAGAGGGGCGATAAATAGTAAGCCTCTCAAATCCACACAGACAGCACATGCAGCAATCATACCGCCGCCTCCAAAGACAATAGAACAGCAACACAGCGGGCAATTATTGTCCGCTGTAGAGGATGGTGACTTATTCAAGTCTGCCGACAAACAGAGATTGGCACCAAGCCAACCAGCAAAGAAGCCTGCGGAAGTAGCTAAGGCTCCAGTTCCTGTCAGCAAAGCAGCAAGCAGTCCTTTCATGGCTCTCAATTTCAGCCCGCCTATTGCAGGAAGTAGTGTCACTATGCTGGGTGCAGATTCGTTTTCTCTTCAAGGTATGACAACGCTTCCCAGAGTGGTCGCAGAGACTGCCTCTAGTAGGGCCGCTGCTGCTGCAGCTAGAATACCATCACCTGAACCAATTGTCAGGAAAGAAAAGAGGAAGAAAGTATCATGGGTAATTGAAGACAACCTGGAAACTGTGAGATGGTTCTTGCAAGGAGATCCAGCTGTTGCTGTTCAACAAGATGCAGATGCAGCTGCTATTCAAGAAGAGATTTCCAGCCAACCGTCATCGTGGGCAAATGCTGCTAAGAGAGAGCATCTGTCCGAAGCCACTGCATTGGCAAAACATAGAGAAGAAGAGGATAGAGAAAAAACGTTGATGAAAGCTAGATTGAGTGTTATGCAAGCTGCTGCACCTTGGTATGATCCACCAGTTATAGAAAGTATGTATCCATCCGTAGCTGCGCTTGCTTACGAGGATGATGGGTCGTTTAGAAGAGCTTGGGGAGAGGAATCTGCAGAAGCCGTGGCCAGAAGGAGTCTCGCACATTTGGTTCCTACTCAAGCTGGATGTGCATTTGCGCCTGCAGAACCAGACAGGATTGAGGACTGCGGTGTCAATCAGGACTGGAGAAGAATTCCGCATATACCGCTCGAGACAGCGCATGCTGCGGCAGTGTCTCAAGCTGTAGCAGAGCAACCGCCTGCCGTGGACGTGAGCAAATTGCTGGCGCAACTGGCTGCGAGTGGGGCACTAGCCCCATCTGCAGAAACTTCACCACCTGACAAGCGTCAGCCAGTGCCACAGCAGAGTAGGGCATCCATAGGGACAAAGAATAGCAAGCAGTGTAAGTTCCATAGTCAGCCAGGAGGTTGTAAGTGGGGGAACTCTTGCAAATTTGCTCATGAAGGGCCACCTGGTCCAGCCATCACTCCGTCAGCGGCGAGACAAAATAATGGGTTTAAGAGAATGGCAGGTCTTCATCCTCCAAAGTAATTATTTTTGTGTAATTTAAATACATTCTGTTGAGGTGAAGAGAGGGTGCAGAGACGACACAGATATGTATGTAAGAGGGTTGGTAGAGACACCTCCAAGAAGAGAAAGTTCAAAAAGGGATGTCGATGGACAATGTATGGCTCATAAAGAGAGTGCCTTATATTCAAACTCGATTGAACTCAATTTCTATTCATAGCATCTTGTAAGGCACGTCTTACTGTCAGAGAAACTTCGTCGTTGGTATTTTTATGTAGTAGTAATCTCAAGATTGATCTTTCAAAGTTGACGCTCCTCGAAGTATCAAATTAGACTACTATGTACTGCACCATTAGCAAACCAACACTTGGATCTAGTGTTGCTAGATCTACTGGAAAGGCTTCACGTCGCCCATCTGCCCGCCGAGGAAGCGTTGTCGTGCGCAATGACTCTTGTTTGATTGTTAATACCAAGGGTGGAGGACATGCTTTTCTGGGTCTACATCTAGCACAGAAATTGATTAAAAGTGGGCACAGCGTCACTATATTAAACGATGGGGATCAAGAAAAACTTTCAAAGAAGGCGCCTTTCAATCAGTACCCCTCTGTTACTGGGGCCACTACCGTATGGGGCAAACCCACCGACCCATCCACCTACCCTTCTGGTCCTTTTGATGTCGTCTATGATAATAATGGTAAGGATTTGGATAATTGCAAGCCGTTAATTGACCACTTCAAAGGCAAGGTGAAGCATTATGTTTTCGTATCGTCTGCGGGAGCCTACAATGCGAATGCTATTGAACCAATGCACGTCGAGGGGGACGAAAGAAAAGGCTCAGCTGGCCATGTCGCTGTGGAAAAGTATCTTGAGTCGGAGGGCCTGCCCTACACGATCTTTCAACCCCTTTACATTTATGGGCCTCACACTGCCAAGGATTGTGAGCAGTGGTTTATGGACAGGATTATGAGAGATAGGCCAGTTCCAATACCAAGCCCTGGAATCCAATTGACGACATTAAGTCATGTTGAGGACTTGGCCGATATGCTGGCATTGGTGCCTGGCAATCCTACTGTAATCAAACAACAGTATAACATTTGTGGCGATAGATGTATTACCTTTGACGGGATTGCTCGTGCGGTTGCACAGGCAGCAGGTAAAGACGCTAAAATAGTTCATTATGATCCTTCCAAGATGGGGTTGAAGAAGGGGGAAGGATTCCCATTCCGCACGGTACACTTCTTTGCATCCTCAGAGAAGGCTAAGCGAGAGTTGGGGTGGAAACCTCAACACACCTTCCTGAAGGATGTAGGTGCATTGGTCAAAGAATATGCCGACTCGGGCCGGGTCAAGAAAGAGATGGACTTTTCTGTAGATGACAAGATACTCAGCGCTGTAGGGGCCGGTCCTTGAAGAGTAGGTATGGCATTCATGCTGCCACACTGGCACAAAGACGCATGAGCTGGAGGGGATCATCTACACAAGTTTTAGTCTACTATAACCCTCATTCCCAAAACGCACATTGCTCTTTTTTTGTAACAAGTTCGTTATAATTCGTAACGTGTTACATTGCCGTACCAAGAAAACAGGTAAAAACTACCGGCAGCCATTATGATGCAACCTGCCATTCATAGAGGAACTTCTTTCGCTGGACAGCGCCTCGCTTATAATAGAGTTTCTGTCAAGCAATCAACTCCTAGAATTGTTCAAATTCAATGTAGAAGCTTGGAAGCAGGTAAGGCACTACTTAAGCATCATCTATCTCCTCGATGTTGCCTTCAGGAGGACAATGCGTTCATAAAAATATATTTGGCATTTATTAATATTAGAAATACGCCATATTCCTTCCTTGCAGGTGTTGGGCTGTTCGGAACTAAGGCCGGCATGACCATGCTGTTCAAAGACGGTCTGGCGTATCCAGCCACTGTTATTGCTCTTGAAGAAGGAAATATCGTTACGCAAGTGAAAACCAATGATAAAGATGGATATGATGCAGTACAAGTTGGCTATCAAGTAGTTGCTGAGCGCAAACTTACAAAGCCCGAAGTCGGTCATACAACCAAGGCAGGCGCACCGCCGCTCCGCCACCTCCGGGAATTCAAAGTGAAAAATGTGGATGGTTATGAGCCTGGTAAACAGCTTCAAATAGAAGAGATGTTCAAAGTAGGCGATTTGATTGATGTTGCCGGCACAACTATTGGCAAGGGTTTCCAGGGTGGTATAAAGAGATGGGGTTTTGCGCGAGGTAACATGACTCACGGATCTAAATCTAAGCGTGAACATGGTTCCTTTGGGCCAGGTACTACTCCAGGACGTATTTTCCCAGGTGTCAAGCAAGCTGGACAAATGGGAAATGTGCGGACTAAACTCAGAAAGGTAGAGGTGTTGATGGTGGATGCAGAAAAGAAGGCCATTGTGGTCAAGGGCTCAGTGCCAGGCAAGCCAGGCAATGTTGTGGAGATGACCCCAGCAAAATTGGTTGGAATCAATGTTTGATATTACATGTAATTATGCACCAGCAACTGTGCCAGCATTCGGTCATTGCTCAAGGCACTATGTTAAAGAAAGTGTGCAATGCAGCCCTAAAATCAGCAGAATCACGGCTTAACCATCAGATTATCCCAATTAATTGGATCCACATCCGGAGGCTTTTCCTTTTTCGCCCCCGTTATTTCTTGTCAAGTGCGAGGTTGGTTGGTGATCACGATATGGCTGGTTTGGGTGTTCAGTACTGAGACTGTATGAGTCCCAGAAGAGTGGAGGGAGGTCTCAAGGTCAGTTTTGGTGACAATCCTTACAACACGGTGGCACTTGCCTCGACCGGTTGTGTAGATGGTTGATTATTTCAAACTCATACCCCCTTTTTACTTCAGAGAGGACATCCAGACATGGAGAAATGTACTGGAAATTTGAAGATGCGATCAGGGGTAGGTTAATGTCAGGTTATAGGGACACCTCGTCCAGTTGCACTAATTCCACAACTTTCTTTTGTGGTGCAGATTAATGCGACCGATATTCAAGCGGACGATGGCGAAAGCACACAGGATGAGAGTCCCTTCTTTTTCGAGGGCAAGTTAGACTTAAACGCCAAGGCTTACAAGCGAGGCCCGGGTACAATTCCTCGTCCGCCATCCTGGGTCGACAGCACCACTCACGTTTTCTTGGCTGAATCTGGTGAGGACTGTAGCCAAGATTGGTCTAGTGATGAAGTTGCACAGTCCCCTCTCATCCCATTACAGCAGCCACCATTGAAAGGCTCTGAGCATCCTAGTTGTAGTCCACAAGTCGCTGGCATGCTCAACAGTCTGTATTCTCGTGAACAGAACCACTCTAAATGCATTACCCCAGATTTTATTTCCCAGCATGGACCCAGTGTATCTCCAACTCTTTGTATGGATGCAACCATGAGAGCTATTACAGCCTCTTGGCTTGTAGAGGTTGCTTTAGAGTATGGCATCTCTCAGGATAGTCTGCATCTAGCAATCTCTTTGCTGGATCGCTTCTTGTCTGCTACTAAAGCTGTTCCAAGGACCCAATTGCAACTTCTTGGAGTAGCATGTCTTCTAATTGCCACAAAGCACGAGGATGAGACACATCCCTCCGTTGCGAATTTTGTTTGTATATCAGACAACTGCTTCACTGCGCAAGACTTATTATCCATGGAGGCCAGAGTGTTGAGTAGTCTTGATTTTAAAGTCAATGCAACCACTCCACATACATTCTTGGGGCTCTTGTGCTGTGCTGCGAAGATTGCAAATCCTGTTATCGCAGTACTGTCTTCTTATTTGATCGACTTGGCATTATTAGATGTTTCCCTGTCCTCACTTCGACCATCTGTGGTGGGTACTGCGGCTTTGCTCCTTGCAGCTTTTGAATTTAATGAAGGGAGAGATTTGAGCAAGCTTCAAATCCTTACACCACACACTATTGGGGACCTTTGGCAGTGCATGCACAAGTTGCTTCATTTGCAGCAGGTTGCTTATGGGACAAAATTGGAAACCTCCCCGTTTTTAATTATAAAGCATAAATACTCTGGACCTCCAGGTATGGGGGTGGGTCTCAAGGTGCCACCAAAAGCCCTGGATGTCCACCATTATGTTTGAAGAGTGCACATTTCTGTGTTGTATGTTACTGTCGGTGTTGTTCTCTGAACCATTCCTGGATCTTTGATGAGAACGAACTTGAAATACTTCTGTGTCCTTGGCCTATATTCCTCTCTTGAGTTGCTATCTTAAAGTACTAGTGCAATGAGTGGAGGCCAGATTAATGAATGATTCCTTTTTGATGTGGATGTTTTCTGAGCAATCGTGCTCGTTTTGAAGTTGGTATACAAAATATCATTTCTTTGTTGATTTGAGTTGTAGTTGCGCGATCCTGTTGTCGGAACTGAATGTTTTTAGATACTGTGATTGACAAGGCGGGTCATTCTTTCATTTCTTTGTTACAAGACGATTAAGGAGAATCTTGCATATCAATCCCCTTCTGCCAATTGGTTGTTTCCATCACTGCCAAGTCCATACAATACCCCACAATGAGCCTCCACTCCCCTGACTCCTTTGAAATACTTGCCTGCAAGGGTCAAGAATGCCGCACTGGTCAGCAGGGAATCACTACCGGCTTGGTGTTGAGGTCCGATCCGTGCAACATCCAGCGTCTCTGCTAATTTGTTCAAGCCACCATGCAGAGAATCGCAAAATTTCATCAGGTATTTAATATCATATATACAAGGGAAGAAGGTTTTAAGGATGTCAAAGAACTCATCTTCAGAGTGCGGCAGAGGTGCGCAGGTCAAAACTTTCAAAAGGTAGCCAAAATCATAGCCACTATGGAAAGTTATCCAGTTGACGTCCTCATTTAACACGATTCCACTGACGGTCAATAGCTCTCCAAAAGCACGCACATCTATACCCCTCGTTTCATTCTGGGCAAAGTCTATTCCACTGGCCCTCAACAACTCGATGGAATCTGGCGCAAATACGTCTTCTGAAGGTCTGAATTCCCTAAAGTTGAATTGCCACACACACAGCTCACCATTTATACGCGGAAGATTTCCCTTCTCATCAGTAAATGTCAGCCCCAGCTGAATAAGTTTCAGCATGTCTACGTTGAGTCTAAGTGTTTGGTAATGATATTCGCCGCTGTTTAAAAATCTTCCAGTTGGCCGTGCTACAACACCAGGGAACTCTGTGTCCATTGCTAAATATGGATGCTCATCTAGAATATCTCGAATCAGCTGCAAGGTACACAGGTATAAGTCGGACACACTGACACTGGAGCGATACTGCCTTACCTGCATCTCTACTTCTAAATTGTCTTGCCAGACTTCCCGGACTCGTAGTACATCTCCTTCTGGCGTAATGCCTGTCAGGCTACCTTCAGCCGCGCTGGCTTGCATAGCTGCACCCATCAAAACAATCTTCAGAGAGCTCGAACCATCACTGGGACGTCCTGCTATTCCTGAAACTGATTCCACGGACTTCAATGATCTGTTGATCACAACTCCTATTTTTGAACGAAGACACTTAGAAGGCCCAACGCTAAAACTGAAAGATGCGTTCAGAGCTGGCCCTTTGTATTGAGCGTAAAAAGTAGTCGAAATATGCCCCCTGGAATATCTACTTAGCATTAAAAAATACAGGCGCGCTTAAGTGGTCTAAATCCCTTCAGCGTTTTTTAGACGATCTCACCGACCTTGACGAGCAGGGAGCCCTACACTTTACAAGACTATTTTTTAAGGAGAGTATTGACTCTGGCGCAGTACTTATCTATGTCAAATTTGCGCTTGCAGCCATTATAGTTCATGTATCGTATCTTCCCAAAGATTGGACGTTCTGTCCATCCCATGTCGTGGATGCCGCATATGGACCACATACAGCCAACATACCCAGATGGATCTCTTCCATCCAGTTCATACTTGTCATTCAACCAAATAGCAATAGATAGAGCTTCTTCTGGGGTCTCAGTCCATTCCAATATCTTTTTGGCCCAATACATTCGCATAAATCCATGCATTTTACCAGAATACACCATCTCCAATTGTGCTGCATTCCACAACTTATCATGAGTCTTTCCCTTTTCAAATTGCTCTCTTGTATATATAAACTCTCTGTTGTCGGCTGTGTGCACTCGTAATGTTTCTTTTGCCCAATCAGCTGCAGCTTCCAAACTATCGTACCTGGGCTCATAGTGACAAAAGTTGTCAGACAATTCTCTCCTCACAACCAACTCTTCTATATAGCTAGCCACAGATGCACTATGAACGGCTTTGTTCCGGGTCGCCTCAATAGCAGCGCGTTGTGGTGCAATCTGACCAAAATGCAGATAAGGCGACAGATTTGATAAAGCATCAGGTATGCCTGGGTCATTTCGTTTATCAGAATATTTGGAAAGCCTTGCTTTCGTCAAGAAATCTGACAAGGCCTTCATACCAGCATCCTGACCCGGTTTGCACCACGTCACTTCAGGAACTTCTGCACCTCTAGACATTACCTCCTTGAGCAATGCATCCCAATCAGTAGCGGCTGGCTGTGGTAGTGAATTAGGCCATGGCGTCACGGCAGGAGTTGGCTCAGGAAAATCTGTCAAAAACTCAGGCAGATGAGCATGTAACTTAGGCCTAATTGTTCTAGCTGCATATTCTCTTTTATTTGAAGCTATCCACACGGGAACTACATTGTGAGCGTCCACTTCATGAAAAGGGACATTGATTTTTTGACACACAGACAGGCGCCATGCTTTTCCCAGTCTCAGAGGAGCAAAGTCTGTCACTAACAAAGAAGCACTGCAATTCTCTACCAGTTTGGGTAATGTCTGTGTAGGATTGCCTTGCAGAATGAAGAAAGGGATTTTCAAGGCATTGAGCATCGGCTCCAACTCACGTAAACCCCGGACCATGAAGCCAAATTGTCGAGCACCAGCCCCAAGATATTCAGTCACTAGATTAAATGCTACTGCTACTGGTACACCCTGAGCATTAGCTTCCTGAACTGCATAGAGCAATGCCCAATTGTCTCTTACCCTTTGATCTCTGGACATCCAATATATCACCGGGCCACCACCTTTCACCGCCCCCGCCTTGAGCTCTCGCACCCGGCTTGGGTTGACAACTGCTTTGTCTGCAGAAACCCTCTTTAACTCGAAATTCTCAAGGTCCGCGTCTGCTCTACGTTTTCCTCGGCTCATGTCAGCTTTACTTGGGCTTGTTCTATGGTCAAATCGACAATATGCCCGTCTTTGCCGGGATGCAAATTGCAGAAAAGCCAAAGGGCTCCGGACCGTAAAGGCTCCAATATGCCAAACTAGGGGAGCTATTGTAAACAGACGCTTAACACAATCAAAAGAGTCTAAAATATGATTAAATGGAGAACATGTGCTTATGTGGCTGTCGTTGCACTGTACTTTTCGGCACTCAATGATGATCCCCCTGTTGACGCAACACTAACACAGATGGATAGGTAAGTAATGTGAGGTGAACAATCTGATTATAAAAGACCATGTTGGAAAACTGAGAGGCACCAGTATCAAGTTTGACAGAAGAGGCATGGTTAAATGGAGCGCCACCAAGGAGAGAGATTTGATCAAATCTCTCATGAGAGCCTTCGGAAATCATTTCGGAACCGACTTTGGACACAGCAAACAAGAAAAAGCCAAATCAGTTTCCATTTTATGAGCTATATTATATCTTTATATCAGGTAACGTGATTTATCATCCCTGTTGTAGCACACCTAGCGAGCGCGTCTATCGTAAATTTGGACACAAGGTCCTAATCACGTCAGTCCTCCACTACCGTCAACGGTTGCACCGTAACCCATAGCACGATACTACTAAATCTACTCCAAGGGCAAATAATGCCAACTTGCGCTATCGGTGAGGGCAGCAATACCAACATTGCTGCTGCTCGGGCAGAAAGTGTCACCTCGGAGGACTTTTTAGGCCTGTTGAAAGGGGGAAGTGCATTCAATCTCCCTCGAATTGAGTCTCAAGCTCAGGTAGTTGATTTGTTGGCAGGTTCGTCTTATGATTTTTCCCATTCTCACCAGGCATTCGTCTTTGCAGCTCGATGACTTCTTAAAGCAGATACCCTCCAGCACCAACCTGGCTAACATTGAAGAAACAACTCACATGGATGGCCTTCCTCGAAATACATCCTTGGATTTTCTCTTGCAGTTCACTAGAAAAGATGGAATCACCTCGCCTTTGCCCAGTCCAGGAGTCAATCCTCTCATTGAACTTAACCCAG
Organism: Axilococcus clingmanii; assembly: GCA_019693495.1. Lineage (NCBI taxonomy): Eukaryota > Viridiplantae > Chlorophyta > Chlorophyceae > Chlamydomonadales > Chlorococcaceae > Axilococcus > Axilococcus clingmanii. Next base: position 54,920 of record JAAMXV010000670.1, on the reverse strand, counting down.
CTAACATCCAAAAGTTTGAAGACTTTAGGAGGCAGATTTTAGAGCGTGAACAAAGAGAACTTCTATTGCAAAACCCCAATGCCATTACATCTTTGCGAAATACCGCAGGCATACCGTCGTTTATGACATCGAATACTGAAGCCCAGGCTGGTGGAAGTGTTCCAACAGACACGAACACCAGGAAAGGGGCTCCCTCAAGCTTGCCATCTGATAGCGGAGGAGTGGATAACGAAAAATCCAAGGCTCGACGTGAGAGGCGCATGCTCTCTAACAGAGAGTCTGCCCGCAGATCTCGCAAGAGGAAGCAAGAGCATCTCTCAACGTTGGAAACGAGGGTTGCAGGCCTGGAGCAACAAATAAGTACTTCCAATCAGGTAATCCATACATTGAATGCACAGTTAAAAGCAACTGAGAGCGAGGTTAAGATGCTCAGGGTAGAAAATGAGGGTTTACACAAACGACTGACGAATGCTACTAATAATGCCATCGGAGCCTTTGAAAAATAGTATGAACAAGTCTGATTTAATTTAACTGTGTGTCTTTGTTACACTTTTTTGACTGTCCCAATTTTGTTCAAGGGCATGACTTTTCAAACAGCTTTTCTGAGAGTGGACAATCTTTACAGATGTTAAACAAACCCATGTTTAAAACTACTTACGAACTGGTGCTAAATAAGGGTGTTCCATAGCCTCTCTTGCAGTCATTCTTTCTTGATGATCATACCTTAGTAACTTATCCACAAAGTCAATAGCTTCTGGAGTAACCAGATGAGAACACTCTGGGGTAACAAACTTATTCCAAGCCTTGCGACTGTGTCTGCCAATCAAAGCTTCAAGTTGGGGATCCAACTCTAATCCATACTTGTTCAGGTATTGATAGAAATCATCTGTGCCTAGCACGCGCACAATTTTCACCAGCTGATCATAATTGTCATGACCATAGAAGAAGGGCTCTCGCCTGAATATCATCCCAGCAAGCATGCATCCCAAACTCCACAAATCCAGAGAGTAGTCGTAATCCTGCAAATCAACAAGAAGCTCTGGACCCTTGAAATAACGGGATGCCACTCGAACATTATACTCTTTGCCAGGGTGATAGAATTCAGCCAATCCCCAATCTATCAATCTCAATTGTTTTGTTGAATGGTCAATCATAACATTGTGAGGCTTGACATCTCTATGCATGATGCCTTTACTGTGGCAGAAATCCAATGCTTTCAATAGTTCATTGATATAGTAACGGATGTCTAAGTCATTCAAGGTGGGATACAGAACCTTGAAATCTGCCGCTGCAACATGCTCAAAAACGAGGGAAGGTGTTTTCGACTGAGGATCCCTGACAACGTCTAACAGATTGATGACATTTGGTCCGCCTCTGAGATTTTGTAGGATTTGTATCTCCCGCTTTATCTTCTTCTTTTTGACAGGCTTCAAGATCTTGATGATACATTTTTCACCAGCATTGGAGACCCCTTCAAAAACTTCGCTGTACTTCCCTCGACCCACTTTGCGTATCACCTGATAGTTGTCTTGATTTCCCCATTCTATACTAGTATTTTCATAATCCCAGTAGTCTTTCGGGTTATTATCGTTCACATCTGCTCACATATGAGGTAGGAAGGGTGAGAACAACCAACAAAGACTGCAGAGACAAGCTACTGCTGCTCACCTGCATAGACTCGCGCGACAGACGACATGCTGGGTTCGTCACTTCGATATGCTTTACTGTAAACACGAGCCATGAGCCCTCTTGCAGTGCAGTATGGGGAAAGTCTGCGAAGCAGTAGTGGCTTCTGGACCCAAATGGCAGAGCCCAGGCAGCGAATAGTGAGATGGATGAAGCCCAAAAGGGAACAAAATGCACTCTAAATTGCTGAAGACGGTATATCGATGTACACTCTTGCTTTTGGCAGCCGTTTGCTTTCGCAATCAGAAAGAAGGACACATCAGTCCCTTAAAATTTCGAAGCAATCTGCCCTCAAGACAAGGACTGGTAATTCTATACAAACGCAATACCCTTCAGTTTGAATGAACCCATAAATTGGGTTTCACGCTGTTTAAGGAATACACAGCGCTGAACAGGCTGGCCTCATGAGAAACTGCTTGAAATTTTCGACTCGACTCTCGCACCTCCTGTCTCATGGAGCGTGAATGACCACCATTGCTTTACTTCTCTATTCTGCCACTCTTATAGTCAGACTTTGGTTTCCTTCATCTAGGTTGAAGAGAGACCCGCACCAGCCAAAAAATTCATTCCTCTAATGTTCAGTACTCATGCAATTTGCAACACTTTTGCACCAAAACTGACAAATCTGAGGCCTACAGTGTCTAGAACTTCTGTGAAATTGGTGTTTAAATCGATGTCCTCACTTGCTTACCCACCTCCAACAGTCGTTGAAGCCAAGGGAGAGCACCGCAGGTAGGCACACAATGATTGCTTGCATCACGTGTCTATGTTACTGAACATTATATGATTAAATCTCTTGCAGCACAGTTTTTATGCTTCACGGTTTAGGTGATACTGCAGCTGGGTGGACAGACATTGCCCCGATGCTTGGATCAACACTTCCGAACACCAGGTTCATTTTTCCCACAGCTCCGATCCGTCCAATCACATTGAATAGTGGCATGGCTATGACAGGTTGGTACGACATTTTATCTCTAGAAGAAATAAATGAAGACGAGGATAGAAATGGCATCAGTCTAAGTTCAGAGTATGTTCGAGGCCTTGTGCAGCAAGAGATTGACAATGGAATTCGCAGCGAAAAAGTTGGTGTGGGGGGCTTCTCTCAGGGTGGTGCAGTTGCATTAATGTCTTTAAGATGGAATATTAAAATAGGTGCAGTCATAGGTTTATCAGCATACCTTCCTCTTAGAACTGACAGTACCATAGTAAGCATTCACAACAAACAGACCCCGGTGCTGATGTGCCATGGTGATTGCGATGCTGTAGTATCATATGATTACGGCAGGATGAGCGCATCTGAATTGAGAAAAGCAGGAGCATCAGTAGATTTCAAGTCTTATAAGGGGATGGCACATTCAGCTTGTGGCGATGAACTGCATGACATCGGTCAATTTTTGTCTAGTTGCATCTAACTTCTAATAATTATAATAGCAGTAATAAATTATGACTCTAAGTTGTCCTGACTATTTGTTTGTATTAACCCAGAGTTAGAAAGAACTCCGATATTTGTAAGAGGAACCATTCCGGGGGCATCCATGGCAGGCTGGGGTGGTGCCATCATACCAGTATCTAAAGATGTCAATGTTGTTGGCCTAGATGGCAAGAAATTGTTTGCCAAATCTACATTCAATCTGCAAGGCAATGCAGGCATCTGTCCCATGACACCACCCATGGCTTCCATTGCATTTATTATGGCTATAATGTTATCTCTAAACTGCACCAATAGTTGTGTATTTTCATGAACTTTGAACTGGCCCATATTCTCTCTAAATTGATTCAATATCCTATAATTATGTTCCAAATACATTCCTATTGGTCCATCTACACCCTGTCCTGCACCAACAGCTGAAGCAGTTCCTGGTAGCAACCCTGAAAATGGCGGCACAGGGGGTGGCGGAACCATGGGCATTGGTAGAGGTGGTCTGTGAGCCTTTTTATAGCCTACCATGGATGCAAGCGAAGGTTCCAATTGACTTTGTTTCCTCATGGATTGCTGCTGCATAGACCAGCGCATTCGCAATGCAACGTCTCTAACACTCTTCCGGGGCAACATGGCTGCCGTTTTGACACACCTTTGGACGCTGTCAAACCGGTCAGGGGGAAACCGCTGCATGCACGTTTCCAAGGCCCTCTGTTCATCTTCTGTCCAATCTAAGCTGATGTTCCAAGCTGATGTGTTCATTAACATAGTCAACAAGGGTCACTATTCGCTGTTTGTACGATCCGAAGCCCTGATGCAGACACTTTAGTGGCAAGGAGGGAACACAACCTATGTCGAAGAACTCCAGACAGATTAAAAAGCAGAGCTAAGTAATTTTTCGATATGTTAAATTGACCTCTATTGGTACTCTTTCCAGAAGCTCATCAAGATAAGGTCTATGCCAGAAATGGGTCCTTGCATGCTGTGCCCTCCATTTCCATTCGAGAAACCCAATGTGCAGGACATTTGCACTCTAGAGACAGTGCATTGTATACTTTTACTGTGATACGCGGTATCTAATAGGTTGCACGTCCTTATGATTATGATTCTCAAGAAGAATGCAGACACATCAAGTCATCACTTTGGATCTGCACTCAAATATCGTCGACTGGTGCCCCACAAAAGGACATTATGATAAGCTCGTAGTGGGCACTTATCAATTGGATGAAGCCACTCAATTGCGACACGGCAGGATCTACGCCTATCAACTCTTGGAAGGTAGTCCACAGTTGGCCGTTGGCTCTCAAGTCGACTTGCCTGGAGTGTTTGATGTGTGTTGGCACCCAGCTACCAGAGAACCATTGTTGGGAGCAGCTTTAGCTGACGGATCTGTTCGGTTGTTTATTTTTGATGACCAGGGTGTCATCATGGAAGTTTGTTCCAGCTCAACCAGGTCGTGCCTTGCGTCCAGTGTGGATTTCAGCAAGGATAGAATGGGCGCATCCTATTCATCTGGGGAAGCAGAGATATTTAGTTATGATGAAGATTCCATCTCAAGCGTTCATAGGTGGGCAGCACATTCACTGGAGGTATGGGCATTCTCTTATGATAAGAGAAATGATAGGAATATTTGTTATACAGGTGGAGATGATTGTTGTTTCAAGATGTGGGATCCGAGGCAAGGGTGCTCCCATCCAATATGGAATAATTCAAAAGAGCATCAAGCTGGAGTTTGCTGCATTGAACCTGCAGAATGTAGTGATCACATTGTGTGCACTGGGAGCTACGATGAGAAGGCTAGAATCTGGGATGTTCGGAGGCACGCCTCACCTCTCCTGTCATTGGCGACTGGGGGTGGTGTGTGGAGAATGAAATTGCGACCAGATGGAGAGAATGTACTGTTAGCTGCTTGTATGCATGCAGGTTTTGCAATTTTAGAATTTGATACGAGAGCTGGTACTTTTATAGTCAAAGAAAGATATCCTCAGCAGGTAAGCTTAGCTTATGGATGCAGCTGGTACAGTGGACCCCAACAAGACACATTTTTAATAGGGACGGTGTCATTTTATGATCGTTTACTGCATCTCTGGTCAACAAAAATTTAATATTATTCGAGCACATATTGAGTAACTCGATGTTCTATGTATCTTTCAATGATGGGTGAAATGGCTCTGGTGCATTCGGATGTCAGTGGCACATGTGAGTGGGGCTCCTCCTCTCCAGGCACGGAACAGGTCACTCTGCAAACTTGTTTCGCTCCTCACAATGTACTATGTGATCAACCATATCTACGTCTGTTGCTTTAGAAATAAAATAGAGTAAAAATTTCTTCACACCAAGCTCTTGTGAAATGTGTTTGTAAGAACACTCCCTAATACGCTCGAATATGAATCGCTATTGCATAAAACCGCACGCCGCTGAAAGCCGAACAAGTGCATTAATGGCTGCAATTATTCGTCAAAGGGCCCATTATTCTTTGCAGTGTGCTTGGAGGGCCACTGCTGGCCGGTTACTATCGCCTCGTCCCCTCGGTATGTGGTGTTTTTGCGGGGTGTGCATTCTCCTGGATTGGAGTCTTACCATTTGCACTATCGAGCATTGCAGGTTCTTATGGAACAGTGTTTAGAGCATCATCATCGTCCGCAGCTACGGAGAATATAACGCATTCAAAAGTGTCCAGCCCAGAACTTTCTGGCTCAGAAATCCGTGAGCGCTTTCTGACATACTACGAATCAAAGGGACATCAGCGGCTTGCCGGTTCTTCCCTTGTACCTGAGGATCCCACAGTCTTATTAACAATTGCTGGCATGCTGCAATTTAAACCAATATTTTTAGGCCAGGCTCAACCGCCGTGTCCCGCGGCCACCACATCTCAGAAATGTGTCCGCACAAACGATATTGAAAATGTCGGTGTCACCAAGCGGCATCATACATTTTTTGAAATGTTAGGTAACTTCAGCTTTGGACAATACTTCAAAGAGGAAGCCTGCAAGATGGCGTGGGAGCTGGCAACCAAGGTATTTCACCTGCCTGCCGACAGAGTTTGGGTATCTGTATACAAAGAAGACCTGGAAACGCTAAAAATTTGGAGAGACATTGTTGGGGTCTCCCCTGAGAAAATCCGTATGATGGGAGCAGAGGATAATTTTTGGGCTGCGGGTCCTACTGGTCCATGTGGTCCTTGCACTGAGTTATACTATGATTACCATCCAGAACGAGGTGCTGGACCTGAAGTGACTTTGGAGGACGATACCCGCTTTGTGGAGTTTTACAACCTCGTTTTCATGGAAAACTGCCGGGACTCTCATGGGAATTTTACTCCCCTTGCTAGGAAATGCATTGACACTGGGTTAGGGCTAGAGAGGATGGCTCAGATTCTACAAGGCGTGGATAATAATTACGAAACAGATTTGCTGATGCCCATCCTCAACAGAGCAGCCTCTCTAGCAAGTCTGGAGTATCGCACATCTTCTGAGAGTGCCAAGACTGCTCTTAAAATCATTGGCGATCATATCAGAGCAGTTACCTATCTCATATCTGATGGTGTATTACCATCAAACGTTGGACGAGGATATATTGTTCGTAGACTGTTGAGACGTGTTATCATGAAAGGCCGCCTTTTAGGTATCAAGGAGCCATTCACTCCAAGTGTTGCTGCAGTAGCAGTTGAACTATCAGCGGCATGCGATCCTGCTGTTGCCACCAATGCAACAAGAATATTTGATGAGTTGAGAAGAGAAGAACTGCGATTTTTGGCAACCCTGGATATTGGTGAAAAAGTGCTGAACCAAGTCCTAGAAAAGGCTCGAAAGGTGGGAAAAGTCGATGGTACGGATGCATTTATTCTTTATGATACCTACGGATTCCCATTAGAGGTTACATTAGAAGCTGCAAATGACTATGGTTTGACCGTAGACATCACAGAATTTGAAGCAGCAATGGAAGAGCAGCGGCAGCGGAGTAAGCATGCAGCCAGGGAAGTTGATATGACTGCAGATGGGGCAATTGCCAATCTTGTAGCAAGCAATGCTACCTTATTTGAAGGCCACAGCCAGCTTTCATTAGAAGCCATTGTTGTGGGGCTCTTGAAAGATGGAAAAGTCGTGCAGTCTATAGTTGCTGGAGAGCAGGCAGACATTGTTTTAAACAAGACGCCTTTCTATGCTGAAAGTGGAGGTCAAATCGGTGATGTTGGACTCTTATCTGCATCTGCAGCAGCTTTGGTTGTAAAAGATGTCAAGAAGGCTGCTGGAGGTGCTGCGTACATTCATAAAGTAGAAGTGCAGAGTGGTCAGATTGCTGTTGGGGATGAGGTGTCTGCGAGGGTTGACGAGATTGCCAGAAAACGGGCTTGTTGCAATCATACGGCAACTCATTTATTGCAAGCTGCTTTAAAACATGTTCTTGGTGCAGATACTGCTCAGCAAGGATCCTTGGTAGAGTTTGATCGCTTAAGATTTGATTTCAATCTCCCACGAGCAATGTCCGATCAAGAAGTGAGACAGGTGGAGGCTCTAGTCAACTCGTGGATACAGGGAAGCCATGCTGTAACGACTTCGATCATGCCAATAGCAGAAGCTAAAACTGCCGGTGCTGTGGCTATGTTTGGTGAAAAATATGGTGAGGAAGTGAGGGTTGTTGATGTCCCTGGAGTTTCTATGGAGTTGTGCGGTGGAACTCATGTTTCTAATACCTCGGAAATTGGTGGTTTCAAAATACTGTTGGAAACAGGCATAGCATCTGGTGTTCGGAGGATCGAAGCAGTGGCTGGTCCAGCTCTCATTGATTACTTGAATTCAATAGACTCTATAGTCAAGAATCTCGTGCAAAGATTTAAAGTGAAGCCAGAGGAGTTGCCTGGACGTATTGCTGCCTTGACAGATGAAGTGAAGGCCAGTCAAAAGCTAATAACTGAACTGAACACAAATCTTGCTCAGTCTAAGAGTACTGCTCTTATAGGAAAAGCAGAGCGCTTGGAAAATGGGACGAGGGTTTTAGTATCTGAAATGGAAGGCGTTGATGCCAAGTCCTTGCAGGAGGCGGCAGCTGGACTGCAATCATCGTTGGGGGATCCATCCGCGGTTGTGTTGGGAGCTCCCATAGGAGATGGTAAGGTATCAATAGCAGTCGCATTTAGTCCAATTGTTGTCTCAGGTGGCATGCATGCCGGAAAGTTTGTTGGAGGGATTGCAAAGATTTGTGGAGGTGGAGGTGGTGGAAAACCCAATTTGGCCCAAGCAGGTGGCAAAAATGCTTCCAAGTTGGCCCAAGCTCTGCAGGAGGCCTCGAAGGAACTAGAATTAAAATTGTCTAATTAGTTTAAATCAATACATAGCATAGGTCATTTTCTCATTGGCGAATTGATTCCGGAACGGGTTGACCACACCAGAGTGAATCAGTAAACATGGCCGACCGACTGTCTCAAGAGGAGAAGTTGGCGACCTTGTTTGGAAAACTTGACAGTCAATATAAAAGTGGTATATTGAAAAGAGCGTTGAAGACAGCTGATGAGAGTATGTAGGAATTTGGACAGTCAGGAATTGTACTGATTGATGATGTTTTGCCACTCTGCAGTTCTACGGCTCGTGCCCAGTGATCAAGATGCCCTTAGAATGAAACTGGTAGTTGCGATAGAATCTGGTAACATTGATGAAGCCCTGCAAATATTGACGTCCGCAGGCAACCCAGAAGAACGAGCATTTGAAAGAGCTTACTGTTTGTACCGCCAAGGCAATATTCAAGAAGCTTTGCAGACCCTCAAGTCTGTATCAAAGGAATCAGAAGAGGACAGTTTACACTTAGAAGCACAGCTACACTATAGAATTGGTGCAAATGAAAAAGCCATTGCAATTTATCGACGCCTTTTTTCAGAATTTAAGTTGGAGAACCAACAACTTGCAACCAACGTTGCAGCTGCATATATTGCTGCCGGTGCGGCTTCAGAACTTCCAGCAGTACTGGGTGCGATGAGGGTCAAAACATCCGAAAGTTATGAGTTGGCATTCAATGCAGCATGTGGCCTCATTGAGCAGAATTCATTGCAAGAAGCTGAAGCAGAGCTTCAGGTTGCTCGAAGGACAGGAGAAGAAGCGTTATACGAAGAAGAATTGGATGCTGATGAAGTGAATGTAGAGCTGGCCCCAATTGATGTTCAGCTTGCATATGTAGCAGAGAGGCAATGCCATACTGACGAAGCAATAGAATCATTGCAGGATGTGTTAGAGCTGGAATTAGATAATGATGCCACAGCTTCCATAGCAACTAACAATATGTATGCAGCCCTTCTGAAACGTTCAATTGGAAATAATAGTCGCAGAATAGCAAGCGAAGCTTTAAAGAAATTGGATGCTTTTACAGAGCGCAGTGGGGGTCTACTGAAAATCGCAGGGAACTTAGACAGCAGGCTTGGAGTTAACCAAAGAGAAGCTCTGTTAGCCAGCTATGGAGCTGCAGCATTACTGGCTCATAAGTCAGACGTAGCTAGGGAAGCCGTAAGATCTCTTGGACAGCTGTGTCCAGGGGCTTCCAGTCTTCCCCCACTGCAAGCTGCAGTCTTTGCTTCTGAGGGAAAATTTAAGGAGGCTGATGCTGCCTTGAAGTCTAGCAACCTGGAGGACAAGACAGTTATTGCTATTTTAAGGGCGCAACTTGCAGCTGTTACTGGAGATTCAGCGCGTGCACTAGATTTGCTGGGCGAGCTCCCTAGGCCGCACAAGCCAGCAATTTTATGTACCAGAATAGCGTTGATGGAACATCTAGGTGATTATGATGCTGCGCTTGATGCTTTGACGGAAGCCCTTGAGGGTTCATTTGTGGCAGCAACCCTGAAAACGAAAGCCAAATTAGAGTTAAGGATTGGGGATTTAAAGTCTGCGGTTATGTCATACACTCAATATTTAAGTACTGATGGTGTTGGGGTAGATGACGCAGATGCTTTGACAGGGCTTGTGAGGGCTGCAGCTCTGGCTCACGAATTCATTCCCGAGAACATTATATCGCCCATGGTACTTGGTATGGGTAGCTCAGAAATAGATACTTTGGAGAGTTTGACTTCTGCTCTGGGGGACAGAAAGGGGGCAGTAGCAGAGGTTCCCATCCCGGCAAGCAAGAAGCGAGAGCTGGCTGATGGTGAAGAACTAACAAAGAAAAGGAAGAAGAGGAAGGGCAGTAATCGGAAGAAGTTCTTTGAAAAGAAAGGATGGGACATCAATAACCCTCCTCCTGCTCCTGACCCAGAGCGGTGGCTGCCCAAATGGGAGAGGGCCGAATCCCGCAAATTACGAAAGAAGAAGAAGGACAAGGATGCCCATCTTAAAGGAGGACAAGGGAGTAAAGTTGATGAGTCGTTGGACAGAAGCAAGGCTGTCCCAATGGCCGTTGATGGGAAAGCAGGAGCATCAAAACCCAAGACCGGAAAGAAGAAAGGGAAAGGCAAGAGATGAGAAGACAGTGTAGTTCTTAGTAATAGGATATGCTTGCTCTAATTTATTTACCAGTCAAAGAAATCGCTACCAGCTTCTTTCTTAATTTGTTCACCTGCCTCTTTGCCCATGGAATATGCATCAGATTCATTCAAGCCACCGATACGGCTGGTTTCAAATACCCTTTTTCCATCTGGTGAGGCTACGAGCCCCCTGAACGACATCTTTCCATCGGAGGTCTTTTCTGCCAAACCAGCTATAGGTGTTCTGCATGAACCATCCAGTGCTGTTAAGAAAGCACGCTCACAGACAACAGCGAGTCTAGTGTCTTCATGGTTGAGAGCTGCCAAAGCCTTGGCAGAGTGGTCGTCCCCTTCACGGCATGCAATACCAATGGCCCCTTGCGCTACAGCTGGCAACATATCTTCTGTACTGAGGATGGCAGTCGCCTTATCCGCAAGATCAAGACGCTTAAGGCCAGCATATGCCAAAAGTGTTGCATCACAAGCACCTTCTTGCAGCTTGCGAAGACGTGTTTGCACATTTCCACGGAAATTAATAACCTTCAAATGTGGATACTTGTTTAAAAGCTGAGCCTGTCTGCGAAGTGAAGCCGAGCCAACAACAGCCCCTTCTGGAAGTTCCGCCAGGCTAGAATACCTCGCCGAAATGAAAACATCTCTAGTATCCTCACGTGGTAGATTGCAGGGCAGTACCGTGCCAGGTGGGAGGTAGGTGGGAACATCTTTCATGGAGTGAACAGCAATGTCGATGCGGCCATCAAGGAGGGCATCATCAATTTCCTTTGTGAATAGACCCTTGCCACCAATATCTGCAAGCGGCTGATTGAGAATTTTGTCACCAGTAGTCTTGATAATGATAATTTCCAAAGCCCCCTCCTCCTTCAATGCAGGGAAGGCACTCTTGAGGAGGTCCCGAGTGAGGTACGCCTGAGCAAGTGCCAAAGGTGAACCACGGGTACCGATCTTCAATGTCTTGGTCTCAACAGCTGCACTTGCCATTATTGCGTTTCGAAACCTGGGAGACGATTTACGGAGAGTGGGCTTCGAAACTGCCTGATGGCAAAGTCGATTCGCTCTGATGCAATTATTGCGGTTGGTTAAACAATTATCGCAATCCATCAAATAGAATTATAGTACAGGTTACAAAACGCACCTGAAACATTCAAAAGGTTTGACTTGAGGCGTCATCTGCATCTTTGTAATTTCTCGTTTTACTCAAACTGCAAATGCAAGAATGCTACAATTATACAAGATGTCTGCAGATAAATTGAAGTAGTTTTGTAAAAAGAAAGCAACAAATGAGACCCTATTAATGTTGCTAGAGTAAGGTAATGCTTATCTTGAGGATCATTATCCTGTTTCCGATGACACAAAATGAGGAGGCTCATCCCAAAGTGGGCAAGTTCTTCCTAACGCTGGCCGATCAAATTCAGCCTACTATTTTCGCCAAATTAAGTACAATGCGTCATTGTATCACATTAACATGAATCCCTGAGGATAGGCCAACATTTAAGTCAGTGATCAGGTACACAATGAAGTCGGGAAATTCCACACAAGAAGGAAACGAGAGCCTTTTGAGTGTGACCGGGGTACAAGATTTAAGAGAAGCGGTAGCCAACGACGTATCAACAACTCGAAAGGAGTATTTATTTGGCCTTCCAAACTGTGTCAGCCACCGGTTGGTCTTGCTACTGCACAATCCAAAGGATACAGCCATAGCCTACCTATTTATGAATATACTTTTGACTACTGTCCCTGCAGCAATAGTAGTATTTTACCTCAACAACAATATTGCAGGAATATCATATGTGGTATTCAATTATGCTGTCTATTTGCAGAGATTTTTATTGGCATTGCACTATTCAGAACATAGACCCCTCTTTGCTCAGTTTACAATGCTCAATCAAATTGCTCCCTATGTGCTGGCACCCCTGTTTGGTGTTCCAAGTGGAATGTACTCACTTCATCATTGTATAATGCATCATACTGGAAATAATATACAAAGTAAAGATTTATCATCAACAGAACCATTTGCTAGAGACAGCATTCCCCATTTTTTATTGTATTGGTTAAGATTTGCTGTTTTGGGATTGATTGAACTGCCAGTCTATGCTGTCAAAAGTAAAAGGTGGGGTACAGTGCTACATTGCCTCCTTACAGAGGCGCTGTCCGCATGTTGCATATATAAGCTATGGCATGTCAACCCTGTGGGCACATTTTGGATATTCATTGCGCCATTTCTTATCTCAACTTTGGCATTGATGCTAGGCAACTGGTCTCAGCACATCTTTATAAATCCTGATTGTCCATCAAGTTGCTTCTCCAATACATACATTTGTGTTGATTGCCCTGACAACAGCAAGACATTCAATGACGGATACCATGTCATCCATCATTTGAATTCCCGACTCCATTGGTCGGAGTTTCCAAATAGATGCTTGGCGAAACTAAATGAGGCAGCTAAGAATAGAACGCTTATATTTAGAGGCATAGGATTCTTCGATGTTGGAGTTTCAGTCTTTCTTGGGAATTTTGAGTATCTCTCTGAGCATTTATTAAGATACAGTACACATTTCGAAAGTCTGACTGACGATGAAATCGTCAAAGAACTGAGGAGGAGATTGATGCCAGTTACAAGGTAGCTCAAGTGCAGTCTGCATGTTTCAGCCCTGTAAGTATTGAGAGATAAGAAGGGTCATCAGGACCTATGAGCCCGTGTCTCACCATAAAATCTATGAGGACGAGGTTGCAGTTATCTTTGAATTCTTCAGTATCAGATATTAATCTTGCTACCTTTTCGATGGACATCTTCTCAAATGATTCAACCTCACCATCTTGGGGAACAGGAATAAAATCTAATGGCAATTCAAGGTCATAGCAGAACAGAACATCTCTTTTTATCCCAGCAGCTTGCAAGGCAACATAGCTGACTGCTCCCACTGGAATAGCCTTCTCTGCCAATGATGCAGGAATTCCTGCCTCCTCCCAACACTCTTTTATGACATTCTCCTGGCAACTTAAGGCATGCGGTTGTCCGCCCGCAACTATGTGGTCTAACTTTCCTGGCCAGGTCTGTTTGGTAGCACTTCTCCTCGCAACCCAAATGTCCAGCGCACCATCGACATTTCTTACAAAGCCATTGACGTGGACACCATATGCCTTGACTCCAAAATGAGCTGCTGCTGCTCTTTCTATTAATAACAAAGGCTCAACTTTGAAGGATGTGCCTACAGGGTACAATTCATCTCTCCAACCCGAGATCAAGCCCTCTTCGCGAAGGTGCTGGAGGACCTGACCAACTGCTTCAGTCCGTTGGTTGGCCGTCTCCAATTCATCATTAATAGACACCATGACATTCCCATTGATATCTGATACACTAAATGCATAACTAAACCTAGACAAAGTCTTAACAAGGTCGGCATTAATGTAGCCAATCACTTCCTCTCCAACCAAGAGGGGGGTGCAAGGCAAAGTCGTCTCAGAAGGGTTTAGTGTCAGGGACGACAAACCATTGTTGCACTTTTTAATCCATCGCAGAAAGCCAGGTATATATTGGTGGAAGCTTCTACTTGTCATCGTTGTGGCATTCCCAAAAGTACTGAATTGTTTGCTTACTTTCTTGTTTTTGATCGAGTGGATTCCAGGTACACGAGTGAGAGAACTTCCAACAGTAATTAAGATCATGTTAACTACGTCATTTTATATGTAAAATTGAGTAACGAAGCGTAAAAAGAATGGGAGGCAGGATAATTACACGACATCACCTCTTATAAGTGGGCAAGTAAAATGTCGGAGACGGCTTCATCAGGATAACAGCTCCAAATGCAATATTATTGCTTTAATGTCCACCTAATCAAGTTTTACTCTCAGTTATCGTCACATTTAAAGAGTTGAAGGCACTGGTTCAACACTTTGCAGGACCAGATGAAAGGATTGACACTACCCATACCATTGAGTTTCGGCCCAACATCAAAGCATGTTGGTTGTACATCGGGTGCACACCGTCTACCTTTGCTTATGCAACTTAGTAATAGGCCTCTATTGGGCATTTCAAAAAAATCACTTGCCCGTCGTCTGGTTGTCCCAGCTGCCAAAGGTAGTGAAGATGCTGCTAGAAAGGCCTTGCAGGATGCCTTGAAAGGAACTAAAGATCCATTTGTAGACATTGATAAGAGGAGGCTGAAGAAAAGAGGTGATGGTGGTGGAGGTGATGGTGGAGGAGGTGGCGGTGGTTCAGGTGGATTCAACTTTAGCGAATGGGGTGATCGATTCAGGGGGACTTTGTCAGGTTTCTTCAAGTTTGTAGCTGCTCTTTTCATTTTATCATTGGTAGGAGCCCTTTTACTCCTTGGAGACAATGTATTTGACATTATCAAGTTGATAGCAGGTAAGATATTCAGGCTGGAGGGCAATCCGAATGTGGTCCTGGATGTGGATACCAACATGCCTATCGCAGATGTGCGAGGACAACTTGGAGGCCTGTTAGGTCCGATGGAAGAGTATGTCATAGATAAGTATGGTCCTACTGGAGAAATTACAGACCTAGTGAGTGAATCTGAGTTTGAGTCTGATGAAGACTAATGATATGGTAGAAATCAAAACTCAAGATAGTCGTATGTACTTGCCATCAATAATAAATTTCTTGCTTTTCCCCAACTTGTATAACAATGAGTTCTTGGGCATTAACCCTGCCTCAGCGGTGACAGCAGCCTCCAGTTTGTTATATCTCATGCGACCCCCTTTCCTTTTGAGTTGTTTCAATGCAATCTGTTTCCATTTTGTTTTTGAGGGCTTGCTAACTTGTAGAGACGTATTTAACTCTTGAGGAGCAGTAGTACTGACAACATATTCAGGCATTACACGAGAAGCTGTTGCAGCCTTTACTCTGCGCTTGTGCTTTGCGCCAGATGAGTGTCCTAATAGCGTTTCATAACTAGTACAAGTTACTTTGCATATTTTACAATGCCACGGAGGTTTGGTGCTCAAAAATTCTGCATCCACAGATTGGGGTCCGGCCATGGCCATGCTGTCGTCTGCGTTATTGGATTCGCCATAAAACCCCTTTTCTGCAACCCCGCCAGGCTTTGTGGCTCCCTCTGCATACTTCATCTTTTCGGTGACACAAGCTGTGTGGCATAAGACGCTAGTTTGATCGAATACTCGGCTGCAGTCAAGACATGTAAAGCTTGATGCGCTGCATTGGCGGCAATGCACTGCAATTTTTGGTTTCTTGATCGAGTCCCCACAGTCGTCGCAGTAGAACCAAGGCTGCGTTCAATTGGTTGAAACATTAACAGCAAGTAGACTTTTTCAGGTGAAATGTTACATAATATGGAATATAGACGTACCATCGTCTGAAACAGGCACTGAGCCAGTCTGAGTTGCAATTACCAAGATTCAGTGCTTGCTTTTTCTGAGGACAGCGATTCTATCGACGATTAAAAATGAATTGCTTTTAAAAGGTTCGAATTCCATTGTACACGATAATGTCACTACGCTGCCTCTGTTGGGAGCTGCTCTTTGAAGGCTCTGGCCGTGTGAGAGTTGCCCCAAATGCAGCCTTCACCATGTACCAGTTCAAACAAAACTAAAGTTCCAATTCTTAGTTTTGCTAACCAGCTGACTATTGCTTCTTAGTCTCCTTTCTGATTGTAAGAAATACCTCGCCAATGGACCGTTTATTAAATGCCCATTCGTTGGGCGGGACAAGAATGGAGGGGTCCCAATTTCAGCTAGCATGGGAAGCATGGAGAGGCTTCTAGAAAGGAAAGACAACCGTGGTTAACCACTTCGCATGCAAAATTTTAGAGGAGTTTATTAGGACATACTTAGTGAATTCCTTATCAAACACGTTGTTCGAGACAGCCATCTGCCGGAGATCAAAGAATGGCTCTGCATCCAACAGTTCTATGGGCTCAAAGGAAGGACAGACTCTTTCTCACCTTTGATTTGCAGGATTGCAAAGTAGGTATTTTACAACATACCATTTTCCTTCAAAATTCCGACTTCTGATCACCTTGAACGTAACTTTTGCAGGAGCCTAAAATCTCCGTCTGCAACGATGATAGTAACAAGGTCGGACAAATTAAATTCTTAGGGAAGGCTCACTCTCATGCTACAGGTATGCGGTTATATCACTCATCTGCCATTCCAACACCGGTCGACTTGAAGCCTCTGCCCCTTGCAGGACCGGAAGAACATGTGTACTCTATAGAGCTTACACTGTTTGGAGAGATCGATGCCGATGATGTTAAACAGGCATCTACAGACCGTACAGTCACACTGGTAATTGCCAAGAAAGAGGTTGGACCTTATTGGCCACGGCTGTTGAAGGAAAAGGGTCGGGTACCTCAGTACCTCAAGACTGATTGGAGCAAATGGGTAGACGAGGATGAGGTCGAAGAGGAAAAGCTAGGCGGTGCAGAAGATTTTGGAGGTTTTGATATGTCTCAACTCCAGAATTTCACAAATACACTAGGAGGCGACACTTTAGAAGAGGACAGTGAAAACGATGAAGATATCCCACCCTTGGAAAAAGCCTCTTGAAGAATGTTCTACAGCAGGGTCTTAAAAAGAAAAGTAAAAGTATATGTTAAAATGATCCACCAAACCTACGATTGCATACATTTTTACCGGGTTACACTCCGAAGGGGCTGTATGCAATGCCCACTTGCAGAGAGACAAGTGCCGAACCACAAATCGGCACGTTCATCAGAAAATACACACAGCCAATTTGCCTTACTTCACCACAACTCCATCTGGAATTGCGTTATGTTGCTTCAACACAGTGACAGCCTCATCAACCTTGGCTTCTAAGTCTTGAGGAGACTCCAAGAGAAGAAGCAATTCAGAGTTATCCATCTCCAAAAGCATTCCTGTAATCTTACCAGCCAACTCTGGCTGCAAGCTAGCAACCTGGGGGAAGAGGCGCTCTCCCAACAACTGCTTTTGTTGCTCAGGTGGTGCTGCAGCAAGCATGGCAGCTGTAAGCTGACCTCCTTCAGCAGGCATCTCACGG